>CAOGCB010666503.1:0-11738 GCA_948266635.1 Cnidoscolus chayamansa
TAGCCTTCACATCTGGAAATGATGTTCTACTTAATTCTCTTGTATAATTACTGTGGGGATAAATTACATTTAATTATGACAAAAGCATTATTAATCAAAGTAAATTTTGAATTATTAATTACTGAAGGGAAATAAATGAAAATGGATACTTGGTAGAAAAATAAATGATGCTGATCCAATAACAATATCGATGGGATATGGTGGAGTATCTAATCTTTTTCTTTGGAAGAGTATTTTTAATAGCTATTTTCATGTCTCTGTAACTTTATTCATCTGCTGTTGGTGGCTACTCACTTCATTTTTAGATTTCAGCAAAAAAAAAAAAAAAAACATGAATAGAGGCTTAATATTCTTAGTTCAGTAAACTCTTATTGTAATGGACTGAGCCGACGCATTTTCGTTTCAAGAAATGGAAGGCCTAGCCCATCAAAGCCGGTCTGATCCAAATTGATTTAGACCCACGCGTCTTCGTTTCATTGAACCTCACTCAGACCCTTACACAACCTCCTTGCTTCTAAATTCTAATTCACTAATTCTAAGTTTCTAACCCTCCCGCTGTTTCCCACGTCGACACTTGCACTTGAACGCCTTCCTCCCTCTTCAATGTCATGGCCACCGCCACCGTCGACTTCTCCGCCTCCAACCGTCACCTCAACCACCTTCATACGGAATCCCTTCCTCTAATCGATCTCCGCCTTCTCTCCCAGTCCGAACTCCTTTCCTTATCTTTTTGCTCCTCTTCTCTCCACTATAATCAAAACGATGGTGACGTTGCCACTCCAAAAATCGATCGCTCCGTCTTCAATGAATCCGCCGGAAGCCGCAAACAGACCTTTTCCCGCCTTCGATTGGCTCCTCGCAACAGCTCTCAATTTTCTTCCTCCCCTTTAATTCAATCGCCCATTCTCCCCCAAACCGTCGAACAAGGTCTAGATGAGGAAAATTCTCAGATCATTTCCCTCCTCAAGTCTCTATTTGGTGGCAATTCTCACTTAGATGAGAAAGAGGATAGTAATAATAATTATGATAATGACCTAGTTTCTGTCCCCATCCAGTACAACCAATTCCTAGGTTTTCCTTCCACTGTGACTCACTCATTGCAAAATGTGCCTATCTGCCTTGCTGACTATGACAGCGAAACAGTGACGAAGCAGGAAATTCCTACTACTATTGTTGATTATACTACGAAAAAGAGGAAGCGAGGTAGGCCGCGTAAAAATGAGAGTAATTTCTATAGTAACAATACTAATCTCTACCAGGTTATTCAAATTGAGAGTAAGCAAATTGAGGGAGAGACGATTGGTGTGGATGGAAGTTTGGAGAAGGGGAAGGAGAAGCAGGAGGGGGAGATGTCGGTGATGAATACGAATGGAGTGAAGATGGACTTTGTGGCATTGGGGAGTATGGAGGATCCGTATGGAGAGGAGCTGAAGCGGCGAACAGTGGGGATGCATACTGAGGCAGAATTGATAGGGTTTTTGCAGGGGTTAGAGGGAGAATGGACGACTAACAGGAAGAAGAAGATGATTGTGAATGCAAGTGTGCTTGGCAATGTGTTGCCAAGCGGTTGGAAGATCATGCTTTGCATCAAGAAGAAAGCTGGCTACTTTTGGGTTGCTTGTAGAAGATACATAAGGTTTTTACTATTTTGTTATAAGAATTGATCTTTTTTCTTTTATTTTCTTTCTTTCCTTTTCATATTTTCTGCAGGTTAATATAAGTTATTTTGTCCAGATATTTGGTGCCATTATTTGTTTTATTTTTTTTCTGGTTAGTGTGAATTGGACATCATAACACATCAATTTCAAATGGGGAAAAGTATTACAAAATGGAAAACTGACACTGAGGAAGTCAGATGCTAAATGAATTTAAAAATTCAACTTATTAGAGGAATTTGGATGCTCTAAATATGATTGTTTGAATGGGATTTGTTGTTGGCTTGTGTGGAAGGCTGGATAATCCAAGAGTTTTTATTGACTGTTGGCATTTAATTTTGAATGAGGAACCTATGAGCATATGATCCTTGTTATGGATTTCTGCTTTATTCTGTATTTACTGTAAAAGTATCTATTGCTCGTTTCCTCTTCATATGTGACATTTTTCTCTTGCACTGGGACATATATCCTATAACTTTTACCCTTTTATCTGAGTACTCTTGTTCATGAAAACTGAAACTATCCTTTTTGTTATTATTGTTCTCGAGGACAGGGTTACTTATTGTTTAACATGCTCATGGCATGTGACTGGCTGGTTCTTCTAAGACTTGCTTTTGTTAAGCTTTAGTTGTCTTTTGAGCCATCATGAACATTTTCACGGTAACCTCATATATTGTTGATGACAGAATATTGTGATTACTCATTTGTACTAATGGAAATATTCTCCTTGTAAATTGAATGCGTTACATTGTCAAACACACTGACTCCATTTTATTTGATTACTCAAGTCTCTATCTCATAGCAGTAACAGGAACATAGTGAAGAAATTTATATTATTTAATTTACTATTTCAAGATGAATCGATTTGGCTGTATGTGGTAAACTCGGTAAATATTTTACCTTTTTTATTTTGAATTGTTGCTGGTTGTTGTATAATTTTTTAGGCATTTATTTCAAGTTTTTTTTCTTGGAAATGATATTCTGCTTCAGTTACATTTATCTGTTGCTGATGTAATTTTTTTATGATATTCTTTTCTATGTTAAATTGCTGTTTTAACTTTCTTGGTTGTGTAATTCTTTTCTTTCTTTGCTAATTTGATGCTATCCAGCCCTAATGGGCAGCAGTTTATGTCCTGCAAGGAAGTTTCATCATATTTACTTTCCTTATTCGGACTTCAAGATGCAAGCCAGTCAAAATTTGATCATGTTGATGGCAATGTTAGTTTGACTGGAAAAATATCGTCTGGGAATGTAAGTTTTTTGTGGTCATTGTTTTTTGCATTTAATTTCCTGTAAAGTTGTATTGACAAAGTACATTGCAGGCTGCCGATATTACCCTTAAAGATGACAAGAATCGGGATGAGGAGCAACTACAAACACTGGGGAATTATAAATGCCATAAATGCATCATGGCTTTTGATGAGCCAGATGACTTGCTGCAACATCTTCTGTCATCTCATCACAGGACTCCAAAGAGGCTTAGACAAGAAACATCCATGAATGAGGAGGTGATAATTAAAAATGGAAAGTATGAATGTCAATTTTGTCATAAATCTTTTGAAGAAAGGCATCGCTATAATGGTCACCTTGGGAACCACATAAAAGATTATTTTAAGAGAATTGAAGCTTCAAGTGGATTCATGTCTATCCAAATGAGCCCTGTCCCTCCATTAGTAGGAGCTAATCCTGATGTTTCAAAGATTCAAGAATTAATTGGAATTGATATGGGTGCTGTTGCAATAAATTCTGACAAGAATATCAACGATGAAATAAGTCCTGCTGCTGAGAATTATAAAATAAAAGAAAATACTACTGTTGAATCTTATTCCAGTAAGCAAGATATAGTTGATAAAGCAGACAAGATAAATAAAGTTGCTGATGTTGCTGTTGAAAATAATGTTTATCCAGGTCCTATTTCTGCCATTTCCAATGTGGAGAATGATTCTCTTTGTAAATCTGCTGATGAAAAAAATGTTCTTGAATGCACTATTGACGAAAGCAATGATTTTGGCAGCCAGAAAGAAGGTTCTCGGAACTGTTCACTTGCTATTGTTGAAAGGAACCAATTATGTGCAAATGACAACAATGAGGATCAGGAATGCATAACCTTGATGGAAGAGCGTTCTAAGGAGAGAGGTTCTGATAGTGGTGTTCTCCCAAGTTCTGAAGAGAAAAGAGTTGATGGCCAAAGTATGAAGGAGATACTTCTTTCTAGCACACTAAGTTGCATGACAATTGGTGACAGGAATGTTACTGGAAAAGAGAAGCTGAGAACTGGTTTTGGTGAGCATTGCACAGCACAACAGAATGTTGCAATCAACAGCAAGGAGAAAATTTCTGAAGGCTGTTTGGTTGTTACATCTGGTGGTTACCAAATACATGGTTCTGTACATAATGTGCATGGCCTTTCAACTTCTACTGAGGAGAAGATCAAGACGACACATGAACTGGATTCTAAAGGTTGCTTACTGTCATCTTTCGATTTCACATGTGTTTCCAACAATAAGGTGGAAGGAGTTTATGCTAAAACGGTGAACATGCCCAAACATGAGGAAGTGGGTAGGTCTATGAATGATGTCCAAACTGTTGGTTTTGGTAGCAATAGCACTTCAGTAGTTGAGGATATGAAGACCATCTATGATCAGGAGAGTAGTTATGGAGGCTGCTCAGCTATTCCATTATGGAATGAGCAGATGTGTGTCCCTGAGAATAATATTATGGAGAATCCCAGTTGCACAAGAAAGATAAACCATCAAGAAAAGGAATCGGAAGGCAGCGAGCTTACTTTATTTACACATCGGCAATGTGTTGGTCCTGAAAATGTTATTGCTAACGTTTCTAATGGCACATTGAAAGTGCCCAATCATGTTGAAGTCACGTGCTCTACTAACAGGGAGCACAGCAAAGACGTTGATGTACTTGAAGGATGTGTAACTAATATTGAGCTTGGAAGAAGTTCAAGCAATTTTGTACTTGTTCCATCAGCTAACGGGCTAACATTTGCCTTAAAAGACGATGGTGTCCTGAATGGGACATCAAAGAACTTTATGCAGGATAGAATTTTTGGAAGTAGTGTAGGTGAACCAGCTTCTGATGGACAAACTTATGCTAATGAGAATAACATGACTAAGGTCTCATGTAACACTATGGACTTGTCTAACCATAAGGGATTGAGAAGTTCTCACGATGTTGAGCCACTTGTTGGTTTTGACCATGGCCACAGGGAACCGGATGTGGATGTTGTGAAAAACACGATGCTAAAAAGCTGTTCAAAGGATTGTCACCTTGTTAATTCTGGGAATAAACAGAAATTCTCTATGGAAGATAATGTGACTGGCTTTTACAGTTGTAACCTCGAAGAGAAGAAAAGGCCTTCTATAGACAGTTTACTTTGTCTCTCTAACAGTGAGCAAGTTTGGAATGTTGAAAATAATTCAAATAGGAATTTGACAGGCAAAGTTCAAGGGGAGTCTAGGTTGGAGGACTTAAATCCTAGGAGAAATGAATCAGTGATTGGTTTTAGCAGCCATGCCCAAACTAGTGAAAATGTCGAATCTGGGTTTATGTGGAGAACTGATGAAGAAAATGACTTGCTTGGTAGTTTTGCAGATACGTCATCTCGGCTTGTGCATTCATCAGGTTGTTTTCCCTCGTATGATGTAATGTCAGATAAGGTATGAGACAGGGCCATTTGTAGGCTTTTTTTTTTTGAAATGGTTTTTAAGGCCATTATAAAATTAGTAAACTGTAATAATAAAGGGTATTGCCTACTGTTTTCAAGAATTTTATTTAGGTTGCAAGCTTTGTTCTTTATTATCATATCAAATTCTTGTTTATTTGTAAATATATTCAATTTGACTTTAGGGAAGTATTTACTTTTAAAATAGGTTGGATGATATCTCTCAAGTAATTTCATGTCTTGTTTAGATTGTGATATCATAGTATTTGAAGTTTTCTCTCCTCTTCACAGCATTCTTGGTGAATATTTCCCATTGCTACTTACTAATGGATTGTTTTTAATAATCATGTTGGGACTTGTGCTGTGCTGCACATGTTTTAACATTTGTGTTTATCTTTCTGTCCTTATTGTTGCTCCCCTGCCCATTTGTCTCCTTAATCACAAAATACAGGTTTATTTGCATATTCATGGATTGCATTGCATGTTCTCAAGGCTAGTTATTTTTCAGTGTAGAACTTATGTTTAACCAGTATTGGCATAAACAAACGGAAGAATTTCTGATTTATAATCTATATCTTTGATGGACAGGGTGAAACTGAATTCTTTGGCGAGAAGTTTAGTGGTATATCAGGTTTTGAAGGGCTGCGATCGGGCAGCATGGAGAATATGGAGTATAATTTTATGAACCCCCATTCAGATGAGTCGAGGGTCTTTTCATATGATGCTGCAGACATTGCCCAAGGTCTTGATTCATCTGTTTGGCTTGATAAGGAAGCCTTGCCTTTGTTGCCAAAAATAGCAAGCAGGCGCCATGTGCCTACTCTGTGTATCTGTGTCTGGTGCAGAAATGAGTTTCATTATGAGGCTTTAGAATCTGAAACACAAGTAGGCTCAATGGGTTTTACTTGTGCCACCTGCAAGGCTAAGTTCTCTGGCCAGTTCAATTTACTGTAGAATGGGTTGTGCACGCACAATAAGTGGTCCATGACGACATTTCCCCCAGATGCCGTAGTCAGATTGAGGATGAGAGCTCCATATGAGGTAATTTCTACATCTAAACAATGTATTTGGCTCCTTTATTTTAACCATCCATGTGGTCTTGGTGCGTTTGCCTTCTAAAAACTGAACAGGGGGGAATTATTAATTTATATTATGGGATTAAATTCAATAACTGCCCTATCAATTTCTGTGTTTGAGTTAGGAGAATGTTAAAAGGTGCCAATGGTGCCAATTATGTAACAATGATTAGAATATTGTTTTTTAACACCTTGATTAACTAAAATTTTACTATTAACTGAAGTTATACCAACTTTATTAAGATTTTGCTCAAGGCTATCCTTAAGCCTGTCCAAACATTAATAGCACTAGATGTCATGTCTAACTATGGTGCTCCTGGCTTTATGTGAATAAAGCAGATCGACCATACTAGCATTTTTGTGATGAGATGGTAGTTGATGTCCATTCCCCCCTCCCCTTATAATTTTGTATTTTCTGCCCTTATTTGAGAGAAATGATTTATGTTTAATTTTCCTTATTTTTCTTAAATCATTTAATATCTAATAATAATAAATCAACTAAAGGAAGAGTCACGGTGAGTACCATAATTTAGCTTCTTTTGTGTATGGGTGACCATGTGTAGTTGGACTGCCCTTGAGCAATAACAATAACAACAACAACAATAATGTTTCATGATAAAAAGGAGGAGTTGGAATGATAGAGTTGTGATATTTTTTCATTTGCATTAATCCTAACCGGCTAAATCAATTGAAGGAAAACTCAGGGTGGATTCCATAATTTAGCTTCCGTTATGTGTAAGGATGACCATGTGAAGGTGCACCACCCCGTAAGCAATTGCAATTTGTGCATGCAGAAAATCGAAATGATTGTGTTCTTCTCCACAGTTGTGGTCCTGATGGGTTATAGCGTAGTGATGGTTGGTTTTGATGTATGGTTGCGTCTTGGTTCTCAGTTATTTTCGATTGGCAATTTTTTCTTCACTGAAGGAACTAGAGGAAGTACTTGATATTAAAAAAATGCACTTTGGTAGACCTTGCTTGCCTTTTTACTTATTTGCAATTGCTTGCATGCATTTTATTATCTTTTATGCATGTAATGGGAAATTTGTAAAATACTTGGTGCTCCTCAAAGAAACAAAAAAATTTAATTTCCCGAGTGATGTCTCAGTTCTACTCGATTTCTCCTCCTAGTATACTTTCCCTAGTGTAATGTGTGGATAGCACATTGTTGATTTAGTTCACTGTAGAAAGTAATTATAACTCTCTCTTGTTGAAAGAATAAGTCTTCCTGTGACTCTGAACCTGCGCAGAAAAGAATGATATGTTTGAATAAGCTTACACTTCATATGTTTTTCAGACAATGTATCCATCACGTGGCTATAGGCTTACTGAGGTATAGTGTGCAAGAGGCAGATGTTTGATGGTCTGGTTATGACTCTAATTTGTCTCTTAGCAGAGGTTAATGTTCTTTTATCAGTCTAGGGCAACGCATGTTGACTTTGTTTAGATACTGTGAAGGTTCAATTTCCCCATCACAAGATAGGATTAACGGAGTTGATTGAGGGTTGAATTGGACGTGGACTACTTTTTCAGCTGTTTTCTGTCAAGAATTCGTTTTATGCACATTGCTTCGTTTATTTGAGGATGCCTAGACATTAGTACTTAGCAGTTAATGTACTGATTGTACTCATTATTATGATTTTTGTTGCCATCATAGCCTTGTAATTTTGTGATTTTGGCAATTAATCTACTCGTTATCACTCTCTGGTTGTTGTTCCTAGAAGTGGCAAATATGGCCAACCTAGATACGCCATGGAACGTGTTAATCGAAAGAAAAAGGGAAATTACCCGTAGGCCGAGCCACAGTCCCAGTTGGACTGTGAACCGAAATAGAACCGGCTCGTTGAAGTAGGAGCGGCTCAGAACTGGCTTGTAAAAATTTATTTATTTTTAAAAGTAACCTTACAGTGGATGCTGGAAGGAATTCGTCGCATAGCTGCCAGTTTCAATGACCATTCGACAGCCCATAACTAGCTATGGGTTCCTGCAAGAGTTCCTCTGGTATCGGCTTACAGGCAAAATCGTACAGGATACTAGTATTTGGCAGGCATTTGTCCAACCAAAATAGAGAGTTCCAAACGCAGCTGATCATAGCACTAAATTGATAATATGAACTTCAATCAAATTTAGTTTTTAAATGAAAATTTTGGTTTTCTTTAATGGACTAAATTGAAAAAATTATAGTGTATTTCAATCATAGTTCAAGTCAATTACAATTTTGATGGATTTCGATTTCTAATTAATGTTGAATTTAATTCAATCTCAGGTAAGCGAGTAGAAGCTGGATGAATGGTAAAAGAATCAAATATGATTTTGAATGTCTGTATGGTCGGCGTTTGTCATAAATTCCACCATTCTATCTCTTCAATTTGTTGGAGATGGATTTGAGGTTATGTTTTGTGTTTTTGTTTCTTACTGCGGTTTGGTTTGTTTAACCATGGTTGGTTCAAAGTTGTGGATATAAATTGGTCAACAATAGCCGCTTTGCGGAGTGGTTGCTGGTTGATCCCCCGCTTTGTCGGGATTCTCTTATTTTGGGTGGGTGGACTTTATCAGGCCTTTGTTGTAATTGATGAATGCCACTTAAATACACTTCAAAACAAAAAATGATTGGAATGCCTGTCTATGTTCATTGTTAAGAGAAAATTGAATTGAGATTATAACTCCTCAATACGATGTATTTATGTATATAATATGACTCGAGTTGGGAGAAGTCATGGAATCAGTTGCTGCAGTGGCCCATCTGCCTTCCACCTACCAAATCGACGCCGTTTTCTCTCTTCTGTCATCTTCACCCTTTCCTAATTTTCACTGAGTTTTAAAAATTATCAATTTTAATTTAATCATATTTAGTATATAATATATGTTATATTATATTATTTTTTAATAAAATTATTAATTAAAATAATAAAAAAATAATTGTTTAAAATTTAAATTAAAATTCCATACTTTTAAAAAATAAATTGAATTTGAAAGTGATTAATTAAGTTACAGAAATGAAAATTAGCCCAACTTCCTTTTCGGCTTCCTCCTCCTCCCACAACCAGACATATAAATAAAATAATTTTTATTTTTTTGACCAATTAAATGAAATGTTTCCAAAAATATGATAATTTCTGAGCTCCGTCCTCGGTCCTCACCGTTAAAATGCTCCGGCTTCGCTCCTCCGACATCCCTTCTTTCATTTCAATCTCCGGTATTCTGATTATTAGGGCCACACGGAGTTTTTAGGTGGGTCCTTGCGTTTTCCCTTTCCTTCTTGTTTTGGGCTTTTCGGTGATGGGGGCTACGGTTTGGCCTAGGCGGTTCGCGACGTTCTGCGTGATGGTGATGATTTTGGGGAGGCTAAGTTCAGCTGCCGCCGCCGACGCTAGTGTGGTTTCCATGTGTCCTAGAGAGTCCCTTGTAGATTTGATCTTTGAGTTTCTAGATCGAAGCCATGTCGTCTATGGTAGTGTTGAATCTACTGATTTCGCTGGGGTTACCGAGGTTGGTGAAATTTATTTCTTTTATTTTTCTTTGACTTTTTCTCTTTCATGGGTTTCATAATTTGCTTGCTCGAAATTTATTTTCTCTCTTTCTTTTTTTTTTTTTTTATTTTTATTTTTATCATGCTGATAATTATTAATTATTATTTTTTATTATTTTTAAGATATGAACTTGTTCGAAGTTTGATCTCGTAATGAAGCATTATGTTTACGCCTGGACTGAAATCTTTGATTTTGGGATTTAGTCCACTTCTCTTGGCTTGTGGTATGCTTTGCGCAGTTCAGTTTGCAATTTCCTGCATACTCTTTAACCAAAAAAATAAGACAAGTTTTCCACATGCCAGAGGGAAGTATTTGACACATGAAGCAATCAGCTTTCTCACTATAGATATTGCTACTTCTTAATTCCCAGATTACTGCTTTGAGCTTCACTATTTCAAGCATTCAAATGTAACTTTGTTGGATATAGGTTTCGGAGGGGAAATTTTTCTGATGATGGAAATTCATTAGTAACCATTATTTTAACGATTGACATTAATGGTGAAAGTATTGGTGATGTGCGAGGTTACTTGATATGTATATATACTTTCATGGCTTTGATTGAATATGTTTGATGAAATTTGTGTGTTCCTCTGTAGGGAGATGAGGTTTCATTACAGAAGGCACTGGGTATGGTTTACAAGAAGAGTCACAAATATGTAGCTGTGCTCTTCTATGCATCATGGTGCCCGTTCTCTAGGAGTTCTAGACCAAGCTTCTTCCTCCTTTCCACATTGTTTCCTTCCATTCCCCATTTTGCAATTGAAGAATCATCTATTAGGCCAAGGTTCGTACATGGAAGATCATTTTCGTAAAATTCCCCCTTTTCATGCCACAGATTATTGGGCATAAAATTTGATGTTTTCTGCAGCATACTCTCCAAGTATGGAGTCCACGGATTTCCCACTCTATTCCTATTAAATTCTACAATGCGTGAGCGGTACCATGGTTCTCGGACTTTGGGTTCTCTTGTTGCTTTCTACACTGATGTTACAGGTAATCCTTTTCTTCTCGGCTCCCTTGCTTTAGTGTCGTGACAATCTTTCCATCTCGGTCCATTATGGATCAGTACAGGAGTTCAACGCCTTTAGCTTCCTCCTGTTAGTTAATTGTTTATTTTATAAAGCAAGTGGCACTACATTTGTGAACATTTCAAATATGCATTCTTTTTTTGAGATTATTTTGCAAAGAATAATTGTTAACAGTTCTTTTTTATTATTCTACATCGGCATGGAATAGCATCGCTAATTTGCCATGCATTGTAGGCCAGTATTTTTCACTCAACTTCCATTGAAGAATCTCTCCACTAGGGATCTAATAAGAATAATGCTTGCGTTCCTGGTTTACAGGCATCAAGACTGCATCGCTGAATAAAGGATCCGTGGACAAAATTGTGTGCCCATCAAACCATGAAAAGCATGATAGCAATGACCAGGAAAGCTGCCCATTCTCATGGGCAATATCTCCAGAAAATTTGTTTAGACAGGAGACTTATTTGGCTCTGGCAACTGCGTTTGTGTTGGTGAGATTGATTTATATATTTTCCCCTACTCTGCTTGTATTTGCTCAATTTGATTGGAGAAGGCGCATTCAGAACTTGAGATTGGGGAGCTTGTTGGAGCATCCTTGGGCTTATCTGAATAGAATAGTCCAAGTATTCAATGCTGTGAAGCAGCCTTGCAGGAAAAGTAATTTACAAGGAGCAATGAATGCGAGAGCATGGGCTTCCAAGTCCCTTGCCACGGTGTCAATAGGGGATGCAAGCACCAGCAGGGTACACCAGTAAGTGATTGCCTGAGTT
>CAOGCB010666610.1:0-10619 GCA_948266635.1 Cnidoscolus chayamansa
TAACTTGTTGAAATAATCAAAAGGCAAGATTGTAGTTTAATCTTTTGTTAAATTAAGGAATTGAGTACATCTAGATGTAGATGTATAATATGATTTTAATACAGGCCGAGAGGTTGGTTGAAACTTTATGATTGCATTTAAGAACATTTAGTTTATAAAAACAGAGTTTTGATTAAGGGAAAGATTTAACAAAGGCATGATCCATTGTTACTTTTTTTTTTTTGTATTTTTAAATATAACTTATGATAAACTATTAAGATCCAGATTTCTTATTAGAATTAGGAAATAATTTATCAAATTACCGTGTTATTGTAAACATAACAAAAAAATGAGTAATAGGTGGACATAACCCGTTTCTCGTGGGAACGATAATTTTATTACTACATTGTGATCCGTATACTTGCGGGTAAATAAGCAACACTTCACAACTTCATCCCTTATGTCTCCCTACCTTGGTCGTGATTCACATATGACCATCTTACATCTAAGTGATCATTTCCCTATCTCCTCCTTTAATGACCGGACCATGGCTATCATTTCCCTATCTCCTCCTTTAATGATCGGACCATGACTAACTCTTATTTCCTATCCCATCATGACAAAACTAAGCCTTTCATCCTTCAAACTAAACATTACATTCATTAAACCGAACATTCATCATTAAATAAGATCCATAACTATGCCTTCCACTCAAACCTAGTTATACCTTCTCTATCCTCATCAAAATTGAACCATCATTCATTATCTCATGATCATGATTCATCCTCCTATCTCATCTCCATCATAAACAAACCTTCCTTGACCTATTTGTCCATTTATCTCATCCTCCAAGTCTTAGTTGAGATACATATTCTCTCTCTTGTCTATCTCACCATCTTAGTAACAAAACCTTATAAACTCCTTGGTTTCTCTTCCTTGACCGAGATACAACTCTATAATCGAGATACTTATCTTCATGACCGAGATACACATCTTAATCCAAGACCCTTGGTCGAGCCTTCTTACCTCCAAAATCGAGACATACATATACTTTCCCATCCTATGGCCAAGATACCTCGTCCAATGTGGTATAATACCATGTTACATATTTCCTTTACTTAACATCACTCTCACTAATATACATAACTCAACATAACTCATGACTAATCCCATTCTTCTTGCCTTTAGCTTATCTCTTCCTTAACTAAAATACTCTAGGGTTTATCCTTTCACATGGATTACTAATGTTCGGTCATTACTCTATCATAACCTAAATCCACATATATATATTTACTAGTATATTTATTCAAACATTCTTTATACTTACATGTGCTTAGCCTATCTCATTATTCCACAATTTAGGATGTTACAAGCCACCTATATAAAGGACATTAAGTGGCCAGCCAAAAGAGGTGAAATGTTCACATTGTAGAGTTTCAATCATTCATAGATTGAATCATAAGAAGCAGCCGCCTCCACTCAAGGAAGCCCTAGCCACTGTTTCTTCCTCCTCCTTCATCCTTACCGCCGATTCCACATAGCAAGTGGATTCAATCAACACTTATTCACTACCCTTTAAGGTTCTAAGTAAGCATCCTCTGTGTGGATCAACATTGGAGGTGATCCTACGAAGGATTATTATGATTTACTACAATCTGGTAATGAACAAAAAGCAAAGAATGAGGGTTTTTTGCTAATTATATGTAAGTTTCGATAAATCCCCTCAACATTAATGAATGATTAGCATGATAGGTTCATCCATGGGATCTTAGGATAGTTTGCTTTCACTGCCATAACATGTTAGTCCTAGGATAGATCCCAACAACTACTACTACTACACCTCCTACTATAACGAGTTAGACAAACAATATAAATTTCTCTTATATAAATACAAACATAATTAATTACCATGAAAATTTTGATCATTATGTCTATTTTATTACTATGCAATCATACTATTGATATTCTTCAATATGTTTCAGCAGGGCAAATTATATCATCTATCCTTCAATTATTCTATAGTTTCATGTCAGTCCCTCAACTTAAATTTGTTATTAAAAAATCCCTTAACTTTGAAATATGCTCATAAAAAACTCTTCGACCATAATCTATCCAAATCTCCAATGAAATGCAAACATGGCATGCTTATGTGTCCATTTCTTTTGAAAAAAAAAAGTGAAAAATAATGCCACAAACTTATTTTACCCCAAAATCTATAGAAAAATAATATTTTTAATATAATTGGAATTGACAATCAGATTAATTTGTAAAAAAATACCATTATTTTTCTCTTTTTCTAAAAGCAATGGACACATAGGCATACAATGTTTGCATTACATTAAAGATTTGGATAGATTCTAGCTGGAGTATTTTTTATTAGCATTTGTGTAAAACCACAAGATCAATCACCATCTTAGAACCCTTGATTAAACTTTTGAATTAGTAAGTGGCAACAACCAACAATCCAATTGATTTGTTCTTATACCTAAGAACACAACCCAAAAGCACTTGGAAAGCAAGAAGAATCCCTTTAAACCCAATTGAATTAAGGTGCTCAGAAATATAAGAAATAGGAATTGAACTTGGGTAGCAATTGAACAATCAGCCATAACCCAAACAACACCTTGTACATAAAGATAAAAGAAATCTAAAGAAAACTCTCTTTTGACATAAGGAAACTCTCATATTTCATTCAATAATTTAATACTTCCAAACAAGATGTTACAATCTCTATTTATAATTAAGGCTTAAGGACTATAATATAAATAAACAAATTTAATTCCCATTTATGGGACCAAATGTATATAGATGGAATTTTGATGATGATGAACTTTCATCATTTCCTTTGACTCTTTAAATTTGAATAAGATCTCCTCAAATTTGAACTCCTTCCCAGATAAAATTGCTTAATTGATAAAATAAACCCAAAACACACTCAAAGCCAAAAATAAACTTACTTGCATAGCGTACTACATGTCATAGGTTGAGGCTGGAACCATTTGACCAAAAAAAGGAAAGTGAGCCTCTTCTTCACCCTATCAGAGGACCATTTTTAATCATGAACTACCCAACAGGATAAAATAATTATTCAAAGGTGGATACCTGACCTCTACCTAAGTGCGGTTTAGGGTTTCAATTCTAATTGCTAAGGTTCTAAAGGTCCCATATTAGCCCCACAATAAACAACAGAGCCCTTATTTTACCACCATGATACTACCAAAAAAATCCACAAGTATCACAGTATATAAAACAAGTTTCAATATGAGCAAAAGTCCTAGCAGATACTGCTAGCAAAAAAATCCACAGGTACCATTACACAACTTTCTCCTACTTCCTTTGGAAAAAACATAGCTCAAGTATAAAGCTCAAGTGTGTAAGGACAATTGTGTATATGCGCAATATGTAAAAGGGGCAATCAAAAGACAATGAAGCATACATTAAAACCAATTATTATAAGAACAAAATAAGTAGGCACAAATGCAAAAAGTAAACAAATAAAATAAGAGCTTATATTAAGCATACACGTGGTTTAAAAATCAAATGTGAAAAACGTTAAACATATCATAAATTAAACTAAAAAATTATTGACATAATTTTATCAAAGCACAATATTACATCTTCCATTAAATCTCTAGACCAAAAATTTTGGTTCGAAAAATTTTGCCAATAGAGTCACGAAGCTATTACAAAGGTTTATGCGGTCACTAGGTGGAATTCCTATCGAAGTGGAAAGTGAGGAGTCGCCACCTTAATTTTGAAAGAAATTAGAGAAAATATTTTAATTTTGAAATTTGTGAAAATAAAACCACTTCTTACATAGATTCTAGGTCTGAGATTACTATACGTGTAGGGACCCACATTGTCCGTGCAAAGGGTAGGTGAATGTAAACTTGTGCTATTAATAAAATCACATCGATCTTAGATTTTAAGTTATGATATTAGTTCCTTACATTTGATTCGATAATGAATGAAGAATATCAATTTAGAAACACATGAATGTTTGACTCCATTTGTTTTATTTTATTTTATTTTTTAAAACATTTTTAAATAAATAAAATTGAATTCTGAAAATAAATTATTTTACGATTTATTTGATAATGGAGCTTCCAAGTTTTACAAGTGAAATATTTGCAGTAAGAATATTATAATTTAAAATCGAAAAAATGGAATGTCATATTGTAAAAAGTGGAAGCCTAATATGTTGGCCAGGAGAAATAACTTTCAGAGTGTATCATTATTTTATTATAAAAAAGTTTCCAAAGGAAAGCAAAGTCCATTGCAAAATGTGATCATATATTGCTATTACTCGTTCGATTCCTCCCTCTCTAAAATTGCAAACAATGATTTTAGAGAGGCGTTGTTTGATCTCTAGAGATTATGATGAATGCCAACTCAACCATCTATGCTCTTATCAGAATATAAGTAATCGAGAGTGTTGTGTGTGATGTTGCCAAATGTATGAATATATGAAATATAATAAAAGATATATAATTTTATTGACCCCGAGTGCTTAGAGTTTGACAACGAGTCTTTTTCATACCACGACTTGAGGTGAGACTCTATCATACCCCTTTTGGCAGTATATCTTCTTGAAATGATAACTCAAAGGAAAAAATCCCCATTGAGCCATAATTACCAAAGCCTTTAATTTCTATATCGATCATTTAAAGGGAAACTCCATTAAATAATCAACATTGCCTCGTATTGATGAATCAAAAGAGAACCTTATTTCCTTTCCGAATCATTTATTCGTTATATATGTTTTTTTATATTTCAAAAGAAAACCACCCTTATCAAAATAAAATTATTTTTATGATTTAAAATTAACAATTATCTAAAGGGAAACCCTTACTAAATGCTACAATGAGTTGGAACTATACTTATTACCATTTACAACAATGACCTAAAAGGAAACTTTCATTAGACCTTCTAAAATAAAATTAAGAAATAATTTCATCATTATACACTTAAATGTATTTGTGGTTGTACCTATAGTAATAGTCGAAAAGGAAACCTTCATTAGACCGTAAATGATTGGATGACTTGATTATTATTCAATTAATAACTATAAGCCAAAAGGAACCGTCACTTGATAAAAAAAAAATGGTCTATATTTAACTTTAATTATGATCCCAACAAGCTACTGGTAGCTTAATTCTAAAAAAAAAAAAAAAAAAAACTCTCAACCAACACAGTTTGCATGAAAATAACGATCTATTCATAATTAGGCAATTTCAAAGCTCATATAGGTATGAAGATTTAACCAAGCCAACGACTCATATACTAGACTTAGAGCCAATTACATTCACCTTGGTGACTCAAAATGGAACTTTCCTATATTGCAAGAAATATGCTTAAAGACTCTAAACATGATACCCCGACTATTTAAACCAATGTCAACAACAACATTCACATTGAAGAAATGAATTAGAATGGGTCAAAGTTTCTTTACCTGGTGTCGAATTAGAAGATGGAGAGTTCAAAACAAGAATAAGATAGGTTGTTGTGCTGGTGAAAAGTGGAACTGTCGTGGCTATAAGGCGCTTACAGGGGATTGTTTGAAGATGAGTGTTCCATTTGCAAGAGGAGCGGATGGCAATAGCAACGGACAAAGTGTTGGCTTAGGTTTTCTCTAGGTATTAGGTGGGCAAAGGAGGGTATAGTGCCTATGGCTGTGGAGTTACACTTTGGTAAGGAAGGCAATATTTCTGGAGGTGCTTGTTGAGTTCACCAGTATCAAAATGTTTGAAAAGGAAGAACAGGAGAGAAATCTTCTCTTCTATTCTCTCGCATAAGGGGAGTTTAAAAGTACCAATATGCTTTATTCAATTTTGATCTGATGGTCATAAAGATTAAAGGACTAAAAATTCAAAGTTTGGAATTTTAAAATACCAATCTGTCTTATTTGTTTTGATCCGACGGTCACAAAGGTTAAAGGACTAAAATTTAAAGATTGGAATTTAAAGGTACCAATCTATCTTTCTAGTTTTGATCTTACGGTCAAAGATTGCCCTTACAAAAGAAACTAAAGGCCAAGATTAAAATGAGAGTATTTCGTCTCTTACTCCATTGATCTAAGGGTTTAAAATTTCACTAGCATGTGGACAGACGAAGCAGGGCAAGGTCAAAGCCTCAGAAATCTAGTACGTAGACTAAGCCTGAGAGAGTTATTGAGTGGGAATGAAATAGAAAGAATTGTTCGGAAAAACTAAGATTAAAGGGAATGTTAGTCGGCGGGTTGTGGTCCAAGGGACAGTTAGTTGGGTCTAAGACTTGAGAGAGTTATTCAATAAGGCGGGATCCAAAAAAATTTGCTGGTCGGCAAGTTCAAATTGAGAGAATTATTCAACAAAATTGATATCAGAGAGATTGTTTGCCGGTAGGCTATGTTCTGAGGGATAATTAGTCAGTCGGCTAAGACTTAAGAGAGGTAGTTAATCGGTAGGCTATGACTAAGGGAGTTTTTGGCAAAACTAAGAGCAGAGAGAGTCTTAACTGGTAGGCTGTGATCCAAGGGACAGTTAATTAGCTAGCTAAGACTTGAGAGAGGTAGTTAATCGGTAAGTTGTGACCAAAAGAGTTGGTTGGCCAGCTATGAATCGTGAAATAGAGTTAGTCAGCTAACTACAATCAAAAAGAGCTAGTGGTCGGCAAGTTGCGGCATAGAGAATGTTAGACGATCAACTATGACCCATGAAATAGAGTTAGTCGAGTAACTACAGTACAAGAAAGCTACTGGTCGGCTAGTTATGGTCGAAAGAAAGTTAGCCAACCAACTATGACCCGTGAAATACAAAGAGGGAAGTGAGGGAGAAAGATAGTAACCATAATAAACTAAACAAGCAAATAGATTAACAGCCTCATCCCATGTATCAGGTGGTTAATATTTAAATTTTCATTTCATCATTTCCTTTCCTTTACTATATATAAATATATATGAGATCTTATGGCAACCATACAAAAGAAAGTGTCTACACTATTATTTGTTCTTCAAATTCTTCTTTAGGAGAAAATTTGGCAAAATGAGATTCCTTTTGATTAGAAATCTCTTCTACGACTTGAGCACACAATATAAATTCACTCTTTATAGCCTCTGTTACTTTTTCATCAATGCAATCCTCAGAGAGATCAAGCATAGTGACATTGTTATTCCCATATTCATACTCAACACCATCAATGACAGTTTGTTCTACTACTTTTTCATTCAAATAATCTTCCTCATTTTTATTTTGCTTCTCATCAACATTGCATTTTTATCGTGGACTCACCTTCATCCTCTCCTCCATTTTCCTTACTTGTCTCTTCAAGGCTTTCACAAACTTCTCGCACTCTATAAACACTATTGTGTGTTTCACAGGACTTTGCAAATGGTTATGCAAATCTCAATAATAGTCCTCATTGCAACCTTCATTTTGACCTAAGTAGCAATAGGACGTTCTTCATTGTGTCTTCTACTTGTAGTGAGTCGATCCCACCACACTATGGCATATTCTCTAAATTCTATTGTTGCCAGCTTTGTCTTCTTCTCCTCTAAATCGTTGTGACACTCAAAGATAAACTCCACTTTTCATCCCACTTTAAATAGGCATCTGGACCATTCTTGCCTAGAAATATTGGGATTCTCATTTTAATAGTCTCAATATTTCTATTAAGATCAAGTCTGCCTCGACCAAAGTTGCGCCTTCGATTGACCATAGTAAGTTGGTAATCAAATCATCTTCCATTTCATCTTCATACGGGGTCATCCTTCTTACCTTATGATATTTTGAGCAGCCCCTCCACGCATGGAGTTAATTTCACTATGTTACTTCTCCAATTTCTCATTCATAGTGCCAAGAACGTATTGAATTCTTTCAAATTGTTGCTGCATTACTTTAAGAATGAACTCTTGGTCTTTTATACCACTAGCACTCTCTTGTGTCTCCATTATAAGGAACTTAAAATTTCATATAGGAAAAAAGCAAATATTGCACCCTCACAACACTCCTTTTCTTGTTTCACTATTTTATTGTTTGTTGTCATGTTTCGCTCAAACTAGGCTTTTTTTTCCTCTTTTAAGCTTACACACACTTGTCCTTTTCTACTTAATCTCTCTTTTTGGCTTTACGTAAAAGGGTTAGCTCGAACAATAATCAACTTATCCAAAAGGACTCACATTTAATTTAGAATTCATAAAAGAACTCCTAACAATAAAAGATTGGCACAAAAAACACTATAAGCAAAAAAAAAAAAAAAACTATAGTAAACAAACGATCAATACACACTTGATGGAAAAGAAGCATATATTTGAATTTTTTTTAATTCGAAAACTAAATTGATGCCTAATGATGTAATAAGATGCAACGTCACATCTCCCTATGACATGTCTCCTACATAATAATAAAAGATTTCTCCCTTTTTCTCTCCAGAAATCCTTAATTATTCTGTAAGGGATAGAATTGGTTTATCGCTTTGTAAAAACCTGTATAAATTTTTTTCTCATTTTTATATATTTTCAAACATACAATTATTTAAAATATCAATCACATTCGATAATAGATCCTTTCATAAAAACATTTTGTCATCGTAAATCAAAACCAAAAGACACACAAAGCAGATAAATTATATTATTACATTACTGCCTCTTTATCCTATAGTGATAGTTGCAAAACATACTATATATTACAACAGTTTGGGATACAAATCCATATACAAATAATCTACCTCTGGAGTGCCTTCACAAGCAAGCTCAAAGATTGTCTTACTTCCTCTTGCTGCTTCCACCTGCGTTTATCAGGGATAAATGTTGAGTATAAAACTCAGTAAGCTACGCACATGCACATTTAACATGCATCACAATGATCTACTCATGTATATCATCACCCATTATCAAATCAATATAAAATCATCACAACTAATATAATCAATCTCTCTTAATATTCAAACATTAATAATAGTTATAATAATTCCAAATGTGATGCATTAACATATATATATATATATATATATATATATATATATATATATATGAATGCATTTCATGAGGTTCTACAATGATATGAATGCATTCATGTTATACACCCATAATTAGGTCTCTTTCCAGTATTACCTACCATCCCATATTCTTTTCATGTGATTGGGTTCCCTTTTTCCGGTAATACCCATCATTTCTTTATCATTTGGCTAGGTCCCTTTTTCGGTATTCCTTGCCATTTTAGTTTCATTTGGCTAAGTCCCTTTTCCGGTATTCCTTGCCATTTCAGTTTCATTTGGCTAGGTCCCTTTTTCGGTATTCCTTGCCATTTCAGTTTCATTTGGCTAGGTCCCTTTTCCGGTATTCCTTACCATTTCATTTTCATTTGGCTAGGTCCCTTTTCCGATATTCCTTGCCATTTCATTTTCATTTGGCTAGGTCACTTTTCCGGTATTCCTTGCCATTTCATTTTCACGATTGAGTTTCTTTCTAGTATCACCCGACATCCCACTATGAATATGTCATATATGGTCTGCATTAAGTCTTTCATGTCATCATATGCATCATATAACTTATGATTCAACAACTCATATGCATATGTTTCTCTTTACTACCATTCACATATCCATAACAATAAACCATTCATATATGATTCAATGCTCAATCATTTTTATCAACCTTCTCAATCACTATCACACAATTATTCCACATATCATGTCAATCACATATGGTTCATCAACCATACATTTCAATAACACATCACAATCACAATCACATAAGAATTCATCATTCAATTGTTCAACTCATCATCCAAACAATCACATAATCTCATTTCTCAAGTCATATATCCTTCACAACAACTCATCACTTAATAAAATATCAATCACATATTACTCACAAATGATTCAACACTCAGTCATTTCAATCATATCCCAATTTCACTTAATATTCATCAAATCATAATCACATTGCACAATCTTAACACAATTCATCACATAAGATAGTCTACTCAATCAATATAATCACATTCATCAAACATCCTTCTCATTCACATTACAAATTCACTATCAAAGTATCATAATCATACACACATTTTACAACATGTCACCATGCAAATAGTAGCATGATGATTTCATAGGGTACCACATAACAATTATCATTTATGTAAACCCATAGTCATTGTGCACAATGTTACACAATGACCCTATAACTTACCTTATTTCGCTTCCCTTTTATCAATCATTCTTTTGTTCCGTAGTAATTGGCTCACTCCGATTACCTATTCACATTACATTTTCATTATCATTCATAGTGTTTTCATTCAAAGATACTAGATAAATACTATGAATCAAAATCTAACATTAGAGTTTCCTAAATCATGTTCTAAGTCTTAGTTTCTCCCAAAATTTCTCTTTGACCGAAGTAAGTCACCCTCGCGAGTCCTCAACTATGATATTACTTTGATTCAATTCTCCAAACCATGTTTTAATCCTACTACACTTCTTTCCAGATTTTAGGGCTAGATTTAACTTCCATCCTATAGTTCACTCTTCATCAAACTCTATGTATCAAACTTTAAAGTTAAGAGAATATGAACTAACCTTGTAGATTCTTTTTCTCTTCTTCCTTCTTCCTCTTTCTCTCTTTCCCTTTCTCTTCTTCTCTTCTCTCTTTTCTTCCTCTCCCG
>CAOGCB010666722.1:0-12407 GCA_948266635.1 Cnidoscolus chayamansa
TTAGGTCTCACAAACCAAACCTACAGCTAGTCTCTAATGGCAGAGGCGCAAAAGGTCCTAGGTGCTCTGAAATCTGAGGGCAGAGAAAAATAAACATGCAACACTAAACACAAATCCAGAAATCCTAACTGCAGTGGATCATAGAAGAATTCCATATTAAAACAGGTATAGGCACTCAAATGCTCACCTGCAAGCGTTATAAAGTGATCATCTTCCGCAGTCGCACTTAAAAGCTCTAAAACCAAGCAGATCTACCAGGAAATCCTGCAATGAAACAACAAAAACAACTATATCTATATCTATATATATATTTATATATCCACCGGAAGAGAGGAGAGACAGCTCTGACGGCACAAAAAAGCCATTCGACCAGCTAAAAAGAGGCTTTAACTCTCAGGAAAGAAGGGAGAAGAGAGAGAATTTCTCCCTCAAGAGAAATGAGACTGTACCTTGACGTGTAATGGCTTTATTGAAAATTTCATGGCTTTTTTCTTTTTCTCGAAAAAGTTAATGGCTTTTGCTTTTTCTCGGAAAATTTCACGACTTATTTGAGTGAAAATGGAGTTGTTTGGCTTATGGGTTGAAGTTTTGTTCAATTAATTTCATTCAATAAGGTCAAATTGACGTTTCCTTGACGTCATCGGCTGACAATTTAACGGCACCGTTTACTCTCCGCGCGACGAATTAACTCCCAATCGCCAACTGTCTGGGGACCTTAACAGTAACCAACAACGAACAAACGAAAACAAATTGCTAATCCCAAGGAAAACAAATACGTTAATGTGATACCGCACCTTCACTGCTCACACACTCCACTAAACTCCTCGCCGTCGGATCAAAACCCAACGATTAACATCAAACACACCAAATCACCGTTATTCTTCACAACTCAGAATCCCAGATCCAGCTTCCATTTTTGTCTTCACTACACTATTGTCAAAATCCCCAAATCTTTTAGCTCTTGATCATAGGGTTTCCGTCAAACTTCTTTTTTTCAATTTGTAGATCTTAATTTATTATTTTTTCCCGCTATTTCTGTTATTCATAGAAATCGTAATGTCAGATGGTAATGATTCAGAGGAGCTATCTTTCCAAAATGGAGATCATGCGACTTATGGAGTAGAAGAAAAAGAGGATTCAGATGGACCTATCAACCCCGAAATTCCCATTAATCAGGTAGCTGACATGTTCATTTGGGTTGCTAAATGTTGAAAGTTTTCTATTGGATACATGGTGCTTTGCTGGTTATGTTATGTGTATGTGTATGTGGTTTGGGCTGAGGAAGAGACCATATGCAGGAAACACAGCCAGAGGCAGAGGCAGAGTCTGAGTCTGAGCAAATTCCCCATGTGGAAAGTAAGGAGGATATGTTCGTCGATGCAACCGATGATATGCAAGACAATCAATTCCAGGAAATGGACCACGGGGATACACAAGATGATTCCGCTCTCGCTGATAAATACACTATCTCAGAGGAGGCCAAGGTCCATTTTTTTCCCATCATATTGCTGATTGTTATTGGAAATAAATTTGTTTCTTTTTATTTTAATGGATGAGTCTTTTTATTTTAATGGATGATACTTTTTTTTTCCTGTTCTTTTTCCTCTTGTTTTTCGTGTAGGAAGAGAGAGAGGGATTTAGAAGGGAAGTTGCTAATCTTCGACAGCAGCTTATGGATTTGACTAGGAAACAGACAATGTCTGGGGATAATAGTGTCCAAGAAGAGATAGTTGATGGTGCTTCATTGAGTGAGATGATGAGTGAGTGCTTCCAGCTTGTTAAAGTTTCTCTGGAAGAGAGGTTGCAAGCAGAGACTACGATCAGGGAGCTCCAACTACAGATTGAAGCTGCTAATGGGAAAGTTCAGGTGGAACAGAACATTGAGCTTATTGCAGACAGGTTATTAGGTTCTCTTAGCGTGGTGATTAATCAAGATGAGTTATTGGATTACTCTGTTCTGGGGAAGTTTGCTCATATTGAGAGAAATACTTCTTTGTTAGTGGATCAATATAGATGGTTTCTTTATGAAGTTGATCAACTTAGGCAGTGTTTGTTAGAGGGAGGGTTCAATATTGGGGTGCAAGAGGATTTTGGCTATGAGTCAGTTTTTAGTGTTGCTCGTGGCGAGTTGCTGGAGCTTAAGAAAAGAGAAGCAGAGATGCTGGAAAAAATAAGCCATCTGGAAGATATGAACGGGAAATTGTTTGGTGAAGTGGAGAAGGAAAAAGCAACGGTGGAGACCGCAAACTCTGAAATTGAAAAAGTAAAGTTGGAACTTGATCAGGAAAAGAATAGGTGCGCTAATACAAAAGAAAAGCTTAGTATGGCTGTTACAAAAGGGAAGGCATTGGTTCAGCAGCGGGATTCACTAAAGCAGTCTCTGGCTGAGAAAACAAGTGAGCTTGAGAAATGTTTGGTTGAATTGCAAGAGAAGTCGAGTGTTGCTGACGCTGCTGATCTTTGTAAGGAGGAGTTAGTCAGGAGTGAAAACTTGGTTGCATCACTACAGGAAACACTTACAAAAAAAAATGCTATTCTTGAAAGTTGTGAGGAAGTTTTTTCTGAGGCCAATGTGCCTGAGGAACTTCAATCAATGGATATTACTGAGAGATTGAACTGGCTTGTAAATCTGGTTGCATGCCTGCAGGAAACACTTTCTGAAAATACAATTTGTGAACATCTTGAAGCAATTTTTTCTCGGAACACTGTTTATGAGGAAATAGAATCGATGGATATATTGGGGAGATTGAAATGGCTTTTAAATTTGGTTGCATCATTGCAGGAAATGCTTTCACAAAGGAACAGAATTCTTGACAGCCTTGAAGAAAATTTTTCTGAGATCAGTGCACCTGTGGAAGTTAGGTCAATGGAAACTGTTGAGAAATTCAAATGGATTGTGGATGAGAGAAATGCGTTTGAGAATAATTTGCTGGAATTCCACAAGCTGAAAGATGCCTTGTCTTCAATTGATCTACCAGAAACTGCTTCATCATCTGATTTGGAAACTCGAATAGGTTGGCTTAAGGAGTCCATTAATCAGGCAAAAGGTGAAATAAATATGTTGCAAGATGAAATTACTAGAATGAAGGAAGCTGCAAATAATGAGATTGACCGCTTAACTGCTGCAATTTTGGCGGAATCACAAGAGAAGGAATACATTAAAATGGAGCTGGATGACTTAGCATGCAAACTTGAGGGGCTTGCGAAAGAAGCACATCAAGCCTCCTTCGAGAAGGATCAGATGGTGAAGCTATTGTTGGAGGGTTCTGGAATAACAGAGAGTTATTCTGATGTGGCTGAACTTATTCAGAGATGTTTTGGAAAGATAAAAGAACTAAGTGTTGCTTCTTTTGGCACTTCTCCTGCTGATGCTGAGGTGTTTGAAAGAATGCAGAATCTCTTGTATGTCAGGGATCAGGAATTGACGCTCTGTGAAAAACTTCTAGAAGAAGATATGCTGGTGAGGTCAGAGGCGGATAATCTGTCTAATGAGTTAAGAATGGCATCTGAAGAACTTGCTGCATTGAAGGACGAAAAGGACTCTCTGCAAAAAGATCTTCTGCGATCAGAAGAGAAAACTGCTTTGCTGAGGGAGAAGTTGTCATTGGCAGTTAAAAAAGGCAAGGGATTGGTTCAAGATCGAGAAAACTTGAAACTTTCTCTGGATGAAAAGAACTCAGAAATTGAGAAGTTGAAGATTGAATTACAACATCAAGATTCTACGGTTTCCGAGTACAAGGATCAGATAAATAGATTGTTTACTGATCTAGAACAAATTCCAAAGTTAGAGGCTGATCTTATTGCTTTTAAAAATCAACGTGATCAACTTGAGCAGTTCTTGTTGGAGAGCAACAACGTGTTACAGAGAGTAATTGAATCAGTTGACCAAATTGTTCTTCCCATTAATTTAGTGGTTGAAGACCCTGTAGAAAGAGTGAACTGGCTCGCAAGATACATGAATGAATGCCAGAAATCTAAGAGCCAGGCAGAGCAAGAGTTGTATACGTTCAAGGAGGAATCTAGGGTCCTAGCTGGTAAATTAGTTGATGCACAACAAAATATAAAGTCATTAGAAGATGCACTGTCAGTTGCAGAGAGCCATGTGTCTCAACTAACTGAAGAGAAGAGGGAAATAAAGGCTGCTAAGGAAAGTGTTGAGCAGGACTTGCAAAAGTCAATAGATGAAGCTCTTGCCCAAACTAGCAAGTTCACAGAGGCTTGTGCAACTAGAAATGCACTTGAAGATGCATTGTCCCTGGCAGAAAACAATATTTCTCTGATAATTAAAGAGAGAGAAGAGGCTCAACTGCGCAGAGCTGCGACAGAGACTGAGCTAGAGCGAGTGAGAGAGGAAGTTGCTATTCAAACTGGGAAGTTGACAGAGGCTTATAAAACTATAAAGTCTCTTGAAGATTCACTATCTGTGGCAGAGACCAATATTTCTATGCTTACTGAACAAAATAATCATCTTCAGGTAGGTAGAACCAATTTGGAGTCTGAACTAAAGGAGCTAAAAGAAGAAGCTGAGTCACAGGCTAGTAGGCTGGCAGATGCCTCTACAACTATGAGTTCTCTGGAAGATGCATTATCAAAGGCAAAAACTGATATTTCTGTGCTTGAAGGTGAAAAAAGTATTGCTAAGCAGGAGATTTATACACTTGATTCTAAGTTGAAGGCATGCATGGATGAACTAGCTGGAACTAATAGTAGCTTAGATAACAGGTCTGCAGAGCTCATCCATCACTTCAGTAATCTTCAAATGCATATGAGAAATGAGAGTCTGTTACCCATAGTCAGACAACATTTTGACAAGGAATTTGAGAACCTGAGGAAAATGGACATCATTCTCAGGGACATAACAAACCATTTGGTTAACACAGGTTCAGAACTGTTGCCAGGTCACCCTATCATAGAGGTAAGATCATAGCTTTATCATTATTACATGTTTTTTTTTGGTTGTGTGTGTGTGTGTGTGGGGAGGGGTGTTGTGTTGATTTTATGTGGCGTTCTTCTAACAATGCTTTTCATTCTTTCCAGGAAGATTTGCATGAAAAAAGACATTTTCCTGATGGCCTTGGCAATATACCGAACGTAGAAATGGTCAATGACAATGTGAATACAGCAGATGTAGACAATATTTCATTGTATTTTAAGAAAACTATTGAGGGGTTCCAGTCACGAAATGCAATTCTCGTGGATAATTTTGAAGGTTTCTCTGCTTTTATAGGGGAGTTTATTGAAGCTCTGTTGGGGAAACTAAGGGCAACTGTGGATGCAGTGACCATTATTTCTGAGCACATGGAGTCTATGAAACAGAAAATAAAGAGTTTGGAAATGCGTAAAGAGGAACAAGAGAAAACCATTGCTGTGTTAGAAAAAGATTGTAGAGTTTTACTATCCGCTTGCAGCAATGCCACAAGCCAACTGCAGCTTGAAGTTAAGAACAATCTACTGGAGCTGAGCTCTATTCCTGAGCTTGAAACCTTGAGACGTAATGTGAATCTAGAAGCGACTGAAGTTGATTATAGTGATGTAGAGCATCAGCAAATTCTCGAGGGAAACAGATATGACAAGATTGCCAAAGATTTATTACTGGTTAGCAGAAAAGTTCAAGCTTTAACTAAACTATTTGAGAGCACAAGTAATGTGGCAGCTGCCACAATTGAAGACTTGCAGAAGAAATTGAGAGAAAGCAGAGCAGCTTATGTCAAAGCCTCAGAAGAAAGAGATCTGCTTCAGAGTAGAGTTTCTGAGTTGGAATTTGATGTAGAAGCCTTGCAAAATTCTTGCAGAGAAGTGAAGCTGAAAGCAGGGGATTATCAAGCCATAGAGGAGAAGTTGAGGGAAAAAGAAATGGAACTTTCAAATTTACATAGTGATTTGCTGATGAAAGAACGAGGTGAATATTTTATTTTACCATGGTCTATGTTTAGTTGCATTCCTTGCTTACTTTAATTTACTGACTAGTGTGTATTGTCCTAGTGGCAGAAGAAGCTCTCATGACGGCATCTGAACTGAAAACCCTTTTTGATAAGATAAGGAGGGTTGAAACTTCTTTTGCTAAGTTGGAAGTTGAGGACATTGAGCTCCACAGTTCAGTTGATGTGCAAAAACTGTTTTACATCATTGATAGTGTACCTGCGATGCATCATCAAATAAATGTGCTATCTCATGACAAAGGCGAGCTACAATCAACCCTGTCAATGCAGGTTGTTGAAATCGAACTTCTAAAAGAGGAAATTGAAATGCTTACAAAAAATGAACAAGAATCTGAAAAATTGAAGAACGAAATGTCTGATATAACATTAGGTTTGGAGAAAATCACTGATATATTGGGAGGTAGCGAAATTGTTGCAGACCAAAAAATTGCTGGTGACCAAAAATCTGCTAGTGTTCAGAGACTTTTGGCAGTAGTAGAAAAACAGATTATGACCTTGCTTTGGGAAGCCGAAAATTCTAAATCCCAAGTTCAGGAACTTAACACAAGGTTGCTTGGGAGTGAGAAGATTATAGAGGAATTATCAACCAAGCTTAAATTGCTAGAAGATTCATTCCGAAGTAAAACTGTTCAGCCAGAGATTGTCCAGGAAAGAAGCATCTTTGAAGCACCTCCATTGCCGAGTGGCTCAGAGATATCTGAAATTGAAGACGGGGTAAATTTTTTGTCTTATATTCAATCACAAACTTTCCCTTCGTGAAATATCATCACTTAACTCTGCTAGAATTTGGATAATGCCATTAGTTCATTTTAAATGTGGATTATGCACCTTATGTTTAGTTTTAAGAAAATGGAAATTTGGACCTTATGTTTAGTTTTAAGAAAAGGGATATTTACTTTAAACACTTTATGTCAAGTCACATAAGATAAAAGTTGGATGTGCTGTTGAAGATAGTACTAGTCACTAGTCATGAGGCGGTGGGGGAAAATCTGTGGTGATTATGAAGTTCATCTGTTTCGTTTTTGGCTACTTTACCATGCTAATTAGTCATTAGCAGTTTTGCATGATGTAGGGCACGCATAAGTTTGGGCATGGGATCTTCCATTCTGCTGAAAGACAATAGATCCTTTTTCTGTTAATAGAAATGCTTTGCTATTGCATAACAGTTACCTGCTTATTTTATTTTAATGCTTTTTATAGCTCATGAGAAAATGTGGAATTTTATTATTTATTTATCCATTGCTTCTAAACCCATTCTAAACGTATCATGTTGTGACTTCTTGCACTTAAAATGCATATGATTCATTTGATGGTAATATGACAAGCTGGCTCCCAATGTTTACCGCAATTCGTGTGCATAATTAAAATCTCTCTCTCTCTGATGCATCGATACACTATTCATTCTTGATGCTTATGCAGGGTGCAGTTGGAAGCAATGCAATATCTCCGGTTGCCTCAGCTGCACAATTGCGTACCACGCGAAAAGGATCAACTGATCATCTTATTCTCAGTATTGATTCAGAATCTGGTAGTCTGATCAACAATGAGGAAACCGACGATGACAAAGGTCTGCATACTGGGGTTTTATGCACCCAAATAACAAATTTTAGGGCTTGGATAATTTATGTAGTTTTTCTTTGACAGGTCATGTGTTCAAGTCTCTTAACACATCAGGTCTCATTCCTAAGCAAGGGAAGTCTCTTGCAGATCGAATTGATGGAATATGGTAAAGTTCTTAATTGTCCATTAAACAGAGAATTAGTTGGCTGGCCAGGCATTGGGGGTCGGTGGGAGGGAAGATGAGATAAAACATGAACTGTTGTTTCTAATTTCATTCTCTAACCTGTGCAGGGTGTCTGGTGGTCGAGTTCTTATGAGCCGTCCCAGAGCAAGGCTGGGCCTGATTTCCTATTGGCTTTTCTTGCATCTATGGCTACTGGGAACCATCTTGTAAACAAGTCTGATAGTCAGATCTCTGAATCCCATACTTGCAGAATTTGTTGTCAGCATTTGCAACTTGTATCATAGATAATTTTTCCCATTCTTTTTTTTCCACTACAAGTAGGTTGTTTATATAAATGTTCTTACCCCCATTGATTCTCTCCAATCATATTTTGAGATTTGGAAAAACCAAGCCTATATGCTTGTGGAAAATAACACACATTTCCCCCTGGTTAGTCTGCAACTGGAAAATTGTGATAGATATTCATGCTAGTTTGATAGATGAAAATGAAATTTCTCCTCTCTCTCTCTCTCTCTCTCTCTCTCTCTCTCTGTGTGTGTGTGTGTGTGGGTGTCAAATTTCAATAACAATTACTGAAGAGGCAAGAGCTGAAGTTAGATGCCAATGGAATTTTGTTAAATTTCTCAGAAATTCTCGGTCCTAATTAAATAGTGAAATTGTTAAATCTTCATATTAAAGCATCATTACTTCACTATGCATTATTTTTTTTATATTTCTTTTTAAATTTATCCTTTTAATTAAGAAAAATTCATAATTTTCATTTGATAAAAATAAAATCAATTTTGAGTTTTCATGAATATTTTATTATTATAAGTAAGATCTTAGTGAAATGATTTTTTGGAAATTTTACCTTCTTACAATTAAGAAATAGAAAAAAGAAAAGAAAAAAAGAAATCAAAACTTGAAATAAAATCAGAATTTGGGTTTTTCTGTAGTTATGAGAAAGAAAAAAAAAAAAGGCCAGGAGACTCGCAATAGCTAGTGGCCTTTCTGACCATCCACGTGGCACAGCCCAAGATTTACAGGGACAAAATGAGCAAGGGATAACCGCCGAAGCTCTTTTCTAAAACTTGAATCATATTTCAACACTCTATTCTCTTTCATACATTTGTCCCACCTTTCTAGGAAGATGCTGTAATTGCAAATTTAAGCTAGGTTCGTAATAGATCCAATTGAGGAATTGGACAACCATGCCTTTGCTCAGTATTACTTGTTTAACCACAACCCAGAACTTCTCTTGGAAGCTGACTCGCTTCTGTGATTCGCTCAAGATTTTACGTGCCAGGTCAAATAGCGTAAGACACTAATTCTCGACCTCCTATTGTTCTATTTAACAAAAACCAGCGATTTCTTGTAAAGCTACTTGTTTTCTTGAAGTTGAAGAGCTATAGATTTTGCGCGACTTTTGCCCGCCAGAAATCGGTGAAAAAGCTGAAAAGGGATGTGCAATCACCAAATGGGATGGTTTTGAAGACTACCAGTAAGAGTTTACAAGATGAGAACAACGTTTTCTCAGATGGGTCTTCTTTAGAGGATAACAATAATGTCGAGATTACACAGAATTCAGTCAATTTCCCTTCTAGAAGTGCTGTTCTTCAGGCATGCACTCTCACTTCTGGGGCGATAGCTGCTTTAGGTGTATTAATTCGACAGGTGTGTAGCCTTTTCATCAAGTGCTAGATCGGGCGTGTATGCCCATAATCGTTTTACGAAGTTATATTATGAACTGAGAAATCTTGGTCTGAAGCACTGAAATTGTGAATCTTTTGTCTTTTTTAATGTTGGTTGGTCATGTTTGAGTTCATGCGGTTTTTAATTATTGCTATTGAAAGGAATTTCAAGCCCCTCATCTCATCATAAGGGTTTTCAATTCAGATGCTGAAATGAGAAAATCTTCTTCCTATAGAACAACAAACACTAGTCTTTATATACATTGACTGAACCATTTTCACATCAGACGTCAGTCGCAAAAGAACTAAACATTGGGTTTTGCTTCAGTTTATGACTTGTTAGATTGCAGTAACACACTTTCAAAGTTCTGTTTCAATTAACTCAAATAAATTTCTGTTGTTTTAACCTGGTAAATAATCTCTTTAATAAGTGCCATTTCCTAATTGTAATTTCCAGGTATCTCATGTTGCCTCAGTGGAAGGACTGCCTATCCTTGACTGCTCCACAGAAGTTTCATGTATAAATTTTATGTTTGCTTCCTGCACTTTTTCATTTATTTTTCATTCTGTTTGATGATAAGAATCAATCTCCTCAAATAGATAATCCACATATCTATCATTTTAATTGGACAATACAAGTGTTTCCTCTATGATAATGGCCCAATTCAGAAGCATTAATCCTGAAGAAAAAGATCAAATGTCGGTTACTTTTAATAGTCTCACTCTCTTCCTATTTCTTTACAGTTGGTATTGAGATGTGGCATCTTGAGTTGATTACAGGATTGGTTATACTGATATCATCATGCCGATACTTGCTATTCAAGACATGGCCAGATTTTGCTGAATCTACAGAAGCTGCTAATCAGCAGGTAACTCTACTTTTTTGTACCTTTGGCATTCATGGCTTTAGTCATTTATCATCTCAATTAGTACCCAGATAATTAGAATTGTACAATAAATGCTTGACTAATTATGTTTTTCTCCCATCCCACCCCAACCCCCCCCCCCCCCCCACCAACAAAAAAAAAATTATCGGGCGTCATGAGTACACTGGTGACACTTGGAGAACTCTGCACTATTAAGGTTGCTCCATTTTGACCTGACGGAAAATGAATTCAGAACACAGAAACAGCCTCCTTGTGATTTGGAATACCCTCTATCAAATCATGATGATATATTATACCGGTCTCATTCATCAACTTGGTTAAACCTTGAACCACTGAATGCTGGCCATCCTTGTGGATTTTGAATCTGCAATATGTGATTACTTTATTGAACATTGACAAAGATCTTGATTTCTGATCCCTGTAGGTCCTCACATCGCTTCAACCATTGGATTACATAGTAGTTTCATTTTTGCCTGGGATTAGTGAGGTATGCGGATTATAGAACTTACCCTGATGATGGATTATTTTTGTAGAACTAACCAACTGATGATAGATTTTAAAGCAAATGTGTGGGTTACTCAGGAATTGCTTTTCCGTGGTGCTTTCCTTCCACTTTTTGGAATGGATGTTAAGAGTGCCTTGCTAGTTGCTGCTGTATTTGGCATTCTACACTTGGGAAGCGGTAGAAAGTACTCCTTTGCTGTCTGGTATTCATCTTAAAAATCAATGCATGATTTTTTTTCGTCGCAAAAATTATTCAGGCCCTGCTCAGGTTTTATGTTGGCATCCAAAAAGCACTTTTTAGAAATCACCACTTTTAATGCTGTTAAAAACTGTTTGTTTTGAGGTTCTTATGACCAAAACATGTCAAATTTAATATTAAACCATCTTTAATGTCCTGTAATTAATGCCAAACAGACCCTTAACCACCAGCAAGTTTTGATTATTAGCAGAAGAAAAATAAGTCATTTGGGCTATATTCTTTTTGGCAATGTGTAACAAGTAGTACTTGCTCACTTTAGTAAGCTTCGATCCCAGACCTCTCTCTCTCTCTCTATTTTTGTTTTCTCAATTTTAATGACAGATCTTTAGCAACATTGGTTTTTTATGCTTCCAACCCACCCTCGTTTTGCTACCTCCTCATTTCAACCTAACACGACCTCTGCGTGATTCTTCGAGGATCTACTTAGTTTGAATTTGTGATTCTTTTCACTGCCACTTGCCTTGATATTTCATAAGATCAGCCAGATCAGAACTCCTAGATGTGAATATGCAGATTTCAGAACACTCCCATACTTGTATTTGCTATTTGGTATCATAAAATAGTTTATTGTCTTTTGGACCAATCTTCAAATTATTGTTTACGTGGATGTACACCCATGATTTTCTTTGCTCAAAAATCAATAAATTTTCAGGGCAACCTTTGTTGGACTTGCATATGGCTATGCTACCATCGTCTCTTCAAGCATCGTTGTACCAATGGCTTCTCATGCATTGAACAATCTGGTTGGAGGGATCTTGTGGCGCAGCACATCGAAGTTGTCAAAGTCAATAGAATAGATATCAGAATCAGATGCTTATTATTATTATCTACCTGATTCAGCCAAACATAGGTAAAAAGTCTCATTCTCAATATAATTTTAAGATGAAAAGTTGCCCAAGCAAACTAAATATGCAAGCTTTCCTCTTTTGCAAAATCGCAGAGGAACTCTGGAACCTCTCCTAATAAGTTTTGAATCTCCAAGAGGAGTTTGATATGAAAACTAAGAAGCTCTCTATACAATAACATTTCATTGTTAATCGTGGTTTGGAGGTATGCAGAAATGCATCTTTTTCCCTCTTATAGATATGATTGATTGATTGTGTATTGCAATCAGATATGATAAATTGGGAGCATTACAACTTGGATGAGAACTTGTACAGAAAAAGAGCAGAAAATGGCATTACCTGTCACAGCTCTCAGGCATCTTGTTCATATCTGCTGGTCTTCTTGGCATGCTCTGTGCTCCATCTTAGATGTTGTAAATATAAAGGGACGTGGAAGTAATTTGATTATCTCCATCTCAGGAATGTTAACATATATAATGATCGAGATGTAAATGCAAATATCGACAAGTTATTTAGCTTGGTTACGGACTATTTTCTTTTATATTGGGCATCAAGTTAA